>CM056142.1:20084713-20089713 GCA_029620275.1 Acrossocheilus wenchowensis
TGTCTATCACGCTCTCCCGGGCTTGTGTATGGGTTTTATTTATGATAACTGGGTAATAAAGACACTCTGTTCTTCTCTCTTGTATTGAGATGTGAAGATTGTGAAGAATGCGGTTGCTTACGCGCATCCGTATGACTTGCTTGTGTGGTGATCTGTGCTTTAAAATCGAGGGCCACATTATTGCTACACACTGAATGTGTGGGGAAATTACTTTGTACACAGAAAATATATGGCTTTGACAGCTGCCTTGTCACTTAAGGACACACTTGCAGAGAAAGTTGTTTGTAGCACTGCAGTATGTGCTACAGAAATAGTTAAACATTAATAATAAAATTTTATTGTTGTTGTTATTCATTAATTTTTAACAATTTTATTTATTTTATAGAACAATAATAAAGCTGTGTTGTTATTTTTGTTGTTATTAACTTTTTGGCTAATATTATTCTTTATTTTATTTTACTTTTTACTATCCTAGAGAAAAAGAAGAAAAATAATTATTAGTAGTAGTAGTTCTAATTAGAAATTCTAGTATTAATTTCTTTATTTTATTTTATAATTTTTATAATCTAATAAAAGAATATTATTAAGAATACTATTACATAGTATATTATTATCATTATTATTATTGATATGTTGTTGTTGTTGTTAATATTTTTACTATCTTCTATATTGTTAAGATATAAAAAGACGGATTAGTAGTAGTAGTAGTTTTATTTAGAATTTCTAGTATTAATTTCTTTAGTTTATTTTATAGTTTTTCAGATAATATATGAAATAATCTAATAAATAATATTACTAAATATTACGTGTGTGTATATGTATATATATATATATATATAGATGTGTATCTATATATACATATACATATACACAGATGTGACATTACAAATTTTTATCTAATATTATTATTTTTTACTATTTTTTTATTGTTAAGGTAATAATAGTAGTAGTAGTTATAATTACAATTTCTGTTAATTTCTTTAGTTTTTTATTTTAGATTTTTTTCAACTAATAAATATTTAAATGTAATACTACATAAAATATAATTTATTATTATTATTTTTTTATTATTATATTTTTACTATTTTCTTTTTTTGTAAGACTAATAATAATAATAATAATAAATAATAATAATAATTTGTAGAAGTAGTTCTCTTTTTTTCTAATAGAATTTCTATTATTCATTTCTTTAGGTTTTTCTTTTTTCTTTCAAGTAATAATATGAATTAATCTAATAAAATAATATATATATATATTTATAACAAATTATTATTATTATTATTATTATTATTATTATTATTATTATTATCCTAATTACTATATATTAATATTTTCTTTGTGTTTGTTTAATGAGCTTTTTTATTATCTTTTTTTTTTTTTTCCCAAGCATGTGGTCTCATCTCTCCACCATTGGTTGAATTAGAAGCTAAAATGATGGAAAATGCAAACAAACAAACAAACAAAAACAAACAAACAAACAAACATTTAGAATTGTTTAGCTTGCTGGGTTTGGGGTTGTCTCTATATAACCGGGAGTTGGGGGGAGGGGCTGAAAAAAAAAAGAGTGCTTGATGATGTCATCAAAACGTCAAATTCGTTTGAGAGGCGGAGTCAATAATTACATTAAAAGCACAAGTTTTATTTATTTATTTATTTTTAATGTGAAGTAACTTATATGGCATTTCAAAATAAGACAAAGAGTGTGTATTAAAGTAAATAAGGTCAGTTTTAATGTAAAGTTGATTTGGAATAAAAATATTTTTTTGAAAATATTGCACACATCATCTGTACAAGAAGACTATAAGCTGACAAAAGCTTGTGTTACTGTTGAAAAAACAAACAAAAAAATTAAAACCAATATTTATGTATTCATATGCATATTTGGCAGCTCCTCCTACATCTTGGCAAAAACAGATGCATATGTAAGTGTTAAAGTAGTTATTTTACCTGTTTGCATATGTTTAGCAGCTTCACAAAATTGTATTAATGAACCAAAAATGTCATCCATAGACTCTCTGACCTTAGGAAAATTAGGGGGGGGAGTGGGGGGGGGGGGGGATTAATTCTGCTGCCTTCAAAAATCACGGCAAAGAGTTTTGCACAGTCACGACCGCTGGTTTCCTAAAATTTCCAAACGTTGCCAAACATTTAGAAACGGAAAACCAAAGTTCAGTGTGTTTCCACATCTGAAACCTCATGAATTGCAGATGATTTCGCGCAAGAACAAGACGTGCAAGATCTGGATGTTTCACATGTTCCCTGGCACCAAGGACACTTGCTTAGATTTGAGGACAAACATGACAAAATGCATTAAATGGCGAGTTTATTGCATCATTGTGTGTTTGCTGGCGTTTGAGCGGAGCTAATGAATTCATCCACTTTTAAAGGCAGCGGACTTGGCCTCAGTTTCTTTTGTCTAAGCATAATGGTGCAAGAAACCAACAATCGAAAGGCTTTAGTGCCTGTACTTTTGTTCCATCTCATGAAACCCAGATAAAGGCGTCAAAAACCCGCCGGCAGATTAACTAGCTGCCAGAAACATGTTCCTGAATCAAATTGATAGAATTAGATTCCATCGAATCACATTAGCTTTGGTTTCTCTAGTCCCTACTGATCCTCACATGGAAATAAAGCAACAGGCGACGTCTTGCCACGATGTTCATTGTTTTCTTGGCGCTGGACTTTATGATGTAGTGTTTAAAAATTTTTCCAAGAATTGTTTTCTGCGCTTTGAGTTTGAAATCGATACACCCAAACCTATGGGCCCCGGAGACCCTCAGAGAGAGAGAGACAGACGGAGCTGGACTACTTTTATGACCGCTGGAAGAGCTTTTGGATTTTTGGGGCTACCTCTAGTCAAGGGTGAACAACCTGGAGGTTTATGATACGAGGAATTTAAAATAATCATTTCTGAACTGTGTCCTTCTCTCATTCACACACACACCAGTTCACACGCATCTATCTATATCTATCTATCTATCTATCTATCTATCTATCTATCTATCTATCTATCTATCTATCTATCTATCTATCTATCTATCTATCTATCTATCTATCTATCTATCTATCGTTCTATCTATCTATCTATCATCTATCTATCTTCTATCTATCTATCTATCTATCTATCTATATCTATCTATCTATATCTATCTATCGTTCTATCTATCTATCTATCTATCTATCTATCTTCATCTATCTATCTATCGTTCTATCGTTCTATCGTTCCATCGTTCCATCTATCTATCTATCTATCTATCTATCTATCTATCTATCTATCTATCTATCTATCTATCTATCTATCTATCTATCGTTCTATCATTCCATCATTCTATCTATCTATCTATCTATCTATCTATCTATCTATCTATCTATCTATCTATCTATCTATCTATCTATCTATCTATCTATCGTTCTATCGTTCTATCATTCCATCGTTCTATCTATCTATCTATCTATCTATCTATCTATCTATCTATCTATCTATCTATCTATCTATCTATCTATCTATCTATCTATCTATCTATCGTTCTATCGTTATATCTATCGTTCTGTCATTCTATCGTCCTATCTATCATTCCATCGTTCTATCTATCTATCTATCTATCTATCTATCTATCTATCTATCTATCTATCTATCTATCTATCTATCTATCTATCTATCTATCTATCTATCATTCCATCGTTCTATCTATCTATCTATCTATCTATCTATCTATCTATCTATCTATATATCTATCTATCTATCTATCTATCTATCTATCTATCTATCTATCTATCTATCTATCTATCTATCTATCTATCTATCTATCTATCTATCTATCTATCTATCTATCTATCTATCTATCTAACTGTCTATCTTTTGTCTAACTGTCATTTGTCCATCCATCCATCCATCCATCCATCCTTTCTTTCTCTTCATCAGTTGTCTTTCCATCCATTCCATCATTCTTCCTCTGTTGCTCTTCTTGCTCTTTGCATGTCCATCTTTTTTTTTTCTTCTTCATTTTTTTGCTCTCTTTCTGCTTTTACTTTATTCCCTCTTCCTTCTTTTACTTCATGTCTATCTGTCTGTCTGTCTGTCTGTCTGTCCCTCTTTCTTTTCACTCGCGTGAGTGTGTTCACCACATGCATAATGTCATTTCACATTATTCGGTGTTGTGATAGGTCTCTCTCTCTCTCTCTCTCTCTCTCTCTCCTCCCGTCGTCCTATCACCCTTCTTTCTCTCTCTCCCTCCCATCCTACCTCGTTATCCTCAAACTGAGGCGCACGCAGTCCGCTCTGTCCGTACACACACTCACACACACATACACACACACCTGCGGGAGGAGCTGCGCTGCGCTGCGGAGCGGAGCGCTGCGGGGCGTGAGACCGGCTTCGCTCACACTCAACTTGGGCATCATCATCATCGGCGCTGGCGGATAACGGATCTGCTCGGGACTACATCCAGCCACGATGTCCGACTTTATTTTGGCATTTCTGAGCATGTCGGGATTAATTCTGCTGGTTAAAACGCTGACAGTGGCTGGGGCTGAGCAAAGTAAGACATACCAAACTCCTCTTATTAACGTATATGTATGATCTATTTACATGTATTGGCGTGTTCCTCTTAAAGTGTTAATAAATATTGTATTAATGTTTAATATTCAAACTTTTGTGTATGTTGGCAAGTCTCTATCTATCTATCTATCTATCTATCTATCTATCTATCTATCTATCTATCTATCTATCTATCTATCTATCTATCTATCTATCTATCTATCTATCTATCTATCTATCTATCTATCTATCTATCTATCTATCTCTTATTGCAGCTCTCTTTATTTATCTTTTTTACTTATTATATAACTTGACATGTAACTGAGAGAGCACCTGGCTGACTGACTAAATCAATAACCAGTTAAGTGACTTCTTTATTTGTAGAAGTTGTAGTTGAAGAAAACAGATTTAAACCATTTGTTAAACTTATGTTGCTGTACCTTTCAAACTTAGACTCTTAAAA